>CM069860.1:16512484-16532484 GCA_036172795.1 Pelodytes ibericus
AATTGTGCAAATTTGTTTCTATTAAATAAAAATAACACGTATTGAAGAACTCAATTAGCATTAATTAAGCTTGATATCCTAATTTGGAAGTTCTATAATAGAAAACAAGCATTTTGGTAGCTTTTTTTTTTTTTTTTATCCCTCTTCTTCCACCCCCCTTTTTATTTCTCTCTTTTTTTTTTTCTTTTTTTTTTTACCCTCTCTCTCTCTTTTTTTTTTTTTTTCCTATTTATTTTTTCTTTCTCTTGCTGCTGGATATGAGCTCAGCCTCTGGGCTGGGTTTTTTTTTTTTTTTTTTCTCTCCTTGGAGAATTGGAAATGAGAAATGGAGATGGAGAATCAGGAGGTGCTAAATTAGCTGCCTGATCTACACTTATAACTGCATACACATCTCCCCATTACAGAGGCCTGTGCTGGCTCTCTCTTAATATTCTAGGCATGGAGAGCAGTCTAGATAGCAGATTTATCAAATGGGAAAATGAATGTATGATGATCAGTTAAATTGAAAATCAGTGCCTGCATGACAGCCAGACCTGACACCTCTGTAATTAGGAAGAAAAATGATGGCGTCCAATGCATAATAGAGCAAAAACAATTTACACTCTCCCATAATGATCCAGCGTTCAAATTGAAAATTTCTCCTGGAAGAAATTGAATTCATAACATTTGATTCATGGAGGACCATATCTCCTAAAGGCTGCATTGGTCCAGATCAATTGATAGTTTGTCTAGAATCACACAGCCTGCTGGTTCTTGGGTCTTGCAAAAAAAAAAAAAAAAATACTGCTAAACTGCCTAAGTAAATCAGTAATTTCACCTTAAGGACATGAGTGTGCAGCCAGATATACTTCAACATTCAAACTGCAGATCCATTAAACATGAGTTTCCTTCCCCTCTCTATCCAAATGAGCAGCTGCAAATTGAAGAATAAGGGGGCAAGTTATAGCTTACAGACAAATCGTTCACCTTAGATAAAATGTCTAGCAATTTTACACACTATTTTTTTTTTTTTTTTTTCTTTTTCTGCTCCCATTTTTGAATGATATTTTAATGCACATTAATGGGAAATATCTGTTGAAAAGGTTAAAAAAAATATATTTAAAAAAATACATAATTTTTACTAGATTGAAAGGTCAAGTGTATATTTATTTTTTAAGGCCCTTAATGATTTATATATATATATATATATTTATTTATTTTTCTGTTCAAAACAGCATGTTATATTGTTAACCCTTGATGATTTTTATTTTTATTTTTTATTTTTTTTTACAGAGCAGCACGTTATATTGTTAGCCACTGATTTTATTTGTATTTTTGTACAAAACACCACGTTATATTGTTTTTATGCAGCATGGATTCTACTGTTTGTATCAATGCATTGAAATGTATGAAATAAATATTACTTTAGCCCCGCTGTCCCATAGTAGAGTGTCTGTTTTTTAATATATAAGGGGTTTTAGATTTTTTTTTTTTTTAAATGAATTTGGTTAAACAGCCTTCTTTCTGATAGACTCAGACCTTTTTATTTCCCCGCTATGTTTTATTCCTTTTTTACTCTCCCTCTCTCTTTTGATCTAATTATTTTTTTTTTTTTCCCCTATAAGCTCTGTCTCCTAGAGAGCAAATATCAGAGTCACTGAGCAAAAATTATGTAAATATTATTAAAGGGACTGAGGCACTGAAATTCATTTGTACCAGCACGAAAGCAAAGCCTGTCCGTCTGATTATTTTCAATTTATTTGCAAATAAAAGACTGATGACCAGGAGGGATCAGGGAAATTTAACGAGTCTGTAAACATAATTCTACTGCGCATAGCCTCACCAGAATTAATGCTTTTAATAATTGGGGTTGCATGGAGGGGGGAATATGTTTAGTTTTCCACACATTTTTCCACATTTTTTTATTATTTTTATTTTTAATGCTTTTAATAATCGGGATGTCAGCTTTATAGGGAATAGGTTTTTTTATTTTTATTTTTTTCACCCTTATACAGCTTTGCAAAATAGAAACAATTGTTTTATGCTTTACTTTATTTTTATTTATTATGGGGATTTTTTTCTATCAGTTTTATTAATGTTGGTGATTTTCTTTCTTCTTTTTTTTTTTTTTTTTTTTCTTTTTTATTCTAGGGATCCAAGGGTTCTAGGGAGGTTAGAAGAGGATCTGTGCATTTTAAATTCAAGCCAAGATTGTTAATATATATAGATATATTTTGGTGCAGATGTCCGTAAGCCCACAAAGGGTCCCAAGAGACACACAACCCTATTAGAACAAATGTGTTCTGCTTTTGTATAAGGGAGCATAGCCTGATCCTGTCCTATTACAGGCGACATATGATCAATAGGTTGATAACACAGCAACATCAATATAAGCGACAGAACAATGAGGGATATCATTGAACATCTATCTTAATATAGCCAACTACAAGAGCCCCTGACAAAGAGAGGAAAAAAAAAAAAAAAAAATCATGAAAATTCCTCCCCGTGAATCCCCATCTCCTATCCAATATGCACACACACTCCCACAGCTGCTGATGCTATTATTTTCCAATTTCAATTTGACACCCCAGCCTTTCATGCTAATTCTATTATTGTAGGAAGTTTATGTGATTTCATATCACTAGAAAATCAGTAATGTATAATAACCCTTTGGGCAAGAAACTGAATCCCTGCAGCAGCCACGGGGAAAAATAATTACTTTCATATCAAAACTCTGCAGGAGCTGGCCGGGTCCTATAGCCTGCGGCTCCTAACCTTGTGTGTGTGTGTGTGTGTGTGTCAGTAGGGCTAAGGGGGGAGGACTGAGAATGCATACATTTGTTAACCAATAAACACAAACACACAGGAGGAAAAGAGAAAAAAAAAAAAAACTCTAGATTATCCCAGCCGAACTATGCTAGCATTATATATATATATATTTAATATTATTTTTATTATTATGTATATAATATATTGCTAGCACATTTACTATATATATATATATATAGTAAATAGTAAATATATATATATGTATATATACACATACACACATCGTATAACAATAGTAATAATACATAATATATATTATATTTATGTATAGAGAGCGTATAATAGTAATAAAACAGAATAATATATGATATGGAGTATAATAATAATGCAATATATATTATGAGTATATAGAATATAATAGTGATAATACAGTATAATATCAATATTATATGTATAATAAAAGTAATAGTACAATATATATTATATGTATAATAGAGAATAATAATAGTAATAATACGGTGTAAATATATATGTGTATTTATAGTATAATAGTACAGGATAATATATTATAAATATATACAATTATATATGAAATATATATTAGGATATATTTTATATATACTATAAAAATATGTATATGTGTATATATATGTGTGTGTGTGTGTATGCACACACATATACAGATATAGATATACGTATATACGTATGTAGATATACGTGTATTATACATACTATATAGACATACACACAATATGTTTTAGAGCAGCCACTTTAATATTCTAAAATAGAAATCAAGTAGTAATAATAATACATGAGAGATAACGTTTCGACCTCTACACTGGTATGATATAAATATTCCCCTGGTTAGCATATAAGTATTTATTACTTATATAGGACTGTTTTGATTTTTTTTTTTTTTTAAAGCACCAGACGTGAATCACAGTTTTCATCTTTATTTATAAAAAAAAAAAGTTTTACATATATAAATATTTGTATACATTTTTTCATTTTACAAGAATGAGGATTTTTCGTTGTTTTTTTTTTTTTTAAATTTTTTTTTTTTTTAATTTTTTGTTTTCTCCTTTGTGGAATTGTTTTGATATATTATTACAGTTCACTCCTATTAAGTTGACATAGCTAATTAATCGGCTCTCACTAAAATAATTGCACCTGATTATTAAGTATAAGTTTGTTAGCTTGCTTTCTAAGGGCTGGAGGAAGAGCTATTGGAAGGAACTGATAGCTGATCTTGGGAATGTTTGAAGTCTGTAAAGTTCTTGGGTTTTGGAGGGGAGACTAATCTTTAGTCCATATCTATATTTTCACAGTCTATGTTGGGTTTTGAGGGACAGGATGGTTCCTCTGAACTGTCGGGTGTGTCTCTGGTTTTCCTCTCGCTTGCTGGAGACAAGGAGGACCTTGGCTCTGAAAAAGTATTGTCCATTTGCCCATTGTCTACATCTCCAGGACCGACCTGTGTATGGTTGGAAGAGGTGCCCCCCACATGACAACCATTTTCAGTCTTGCACACAGGTAGAGAGGCCTGCGAGGAAGAGTTCGTGGTTTTCCCAGGATAACTCTTGTGTACGTTGTTTGGGGAGTTTGTTGGACTATGTTGAACCAAATTACTAGTGTTGTGAAGCGAATCTTTTTGACCAGAAATGGACATGTCGTGGGGAGAGTTTGCTTTAAGGGCAGTCTGTGGTACTATGAATCCAAGAGGTTGGGTAATAGGGTAAAGTAGAAAATGACCCTTTCCAATCAAGGTCCTAGGGCTTGATAAACCAGGAAAATCCAGCCCGGCCTTCCTTTTTGGTGGGGAGTCAGAGAGTAGACTTTCCACACTGAAGGGATTGAGTTTTTGAAAGCCAGGTGCTCCTCTCCCATTTGGGCACAAACCTGAGTCGTGATTGCTCTCTGTTGAGGAGTCCTTGTCAGTAACCCTGTCTTTTTGTCCTGGGTTTCTTTGGCTTTGGAAAAAGGCTTGTCCTGTTTGGTCACAGCTTGATTTAGTTTGGTCTCGATGTTGTCCCATGTCTGAGTGACTGGGCTCCATTGAGTTAGAGTCCAGATTCTGAGACAGTCCACTGTCGCTATCAGAACTTGGGGTGTGAAGAGACATACTAGGAGAATGCGGGTGACGAGACTGGTTCCTCAACATCTTCTTCTCCTGTTTCCTCTTTTTCTTCTCCATCTTCTCCAACTCCTTCCTGGCTATCTCCTCGGGGTCCATGGGTTCTCCACTGCAAGTGGTGGGGTGGGAATTATGAGCTGGCCGTCCAGGTCCTTTCTTTGTATTCTCTTTTTTTCTCCACTTGGCTCTGCGATTTTGGAACCAAACCTACACACCGAACAATGACAATCAATTAACAATGAGCACTAGCAGGGAGAGATGACAGTGGCTACTGGATATGGAATTCTGGGGCAACGTTCTAAAAAAAGAACCAAAGAGCGTCAACGTTCTAAAAAAAGAACCAAAGAGCGTCAACGTTCTAAAAAAAGAACCAAAGAGCGTCAACGTTCTATCGGTCTCCATGGTTACTTACTGCGCCCAGTTTAGAACTTTACTCCAGAATAACTCATTATACTTACTCCAACCCAAAAAAAAAAAAAAACACCCTCAATTTACTCTTTAATTACAATATTATGGAACCAGCCTGGGTTTCAGAAGCATGATTCAGAGCGAGATTCACTAGTCAACTCCGAAAGGGTTAAAACGGTGCCATTAATCTGGGGAGTCTATTTTTGTACCTAATTGTCCTACAAGACGAGAAAAAAAAAGTTGTCATTCCCCCCCCCTCAGTGGTGTTAATTGATCTCCTTGGTTTCTCGAAGACAGTGATTTCAACACCATGTGAAACGTGGCATTTGACTTCTGTATTGTTTGTTCGTTTCTGTTGATTTCCCTTCTATTTAATGATTTTTGTGTAATTAATAATAATATGATACATATTTCTTTATGAGCAATGGGATTCCGATTCGAAAGTTCTCTCAAAAGGGACTCTGTGATTTATAGTGTTACCAGAATGCATAAAGTAAGAGATATATACGTTTTGAACGTGTCTCCTGCTTATGACATCACTTTGTGGCTTGATATGCAAATTACACACTTACCATTGGACATCAGTTCATTGGCATAGCAAGCCACAGGTGATGTTATAAGCACCCCAGACACTTTTAAATCATATATTTATCATATTTTTATGCATTTGCCTATACTTTTGCTAACATTGCATAGATAATTTTTCTAGCATTTTTTTTTTGTATTCTCTACAGTCACAGTATAAGCAATGTTTAGATAAGTAAAGTCTCTAACAGTTCTAAGAGTAGAAAAAAACATGCATTTTCCACTAATCTGTTGTTTTGGATACTTTTTAAACATATACTTCTCCCACGAACGCATTAAATGAAGTCTAAAAATACAGAGCACCTTGTGTACACCTAACAAACTGGGAATGGATGTAAACGGGTGGTAAGTAATATTAAAAATATATAAAAATGATAATAACTGAAAACAATGTGTAGTACTTTCATTCTATGACAAGTTAGATGCTTGCAAACTTACTCAAATTCTGTATATATATATATATATATATATATATATATATATATATATATATATATACATACATATAAATATTATATATTATATTTTTACTATATTTATATATATATATATATATTCACAAATACGCCTTGTTTGGACATTTACTTTGTACCAGATCTCCAGCCTTGATTTAATATATATTTGTGGACAAATTATGTTTTGTTAAGCAATATATATTACAGGAAGCATTCATTTTGAAATGTGTATCGTCGCTATGCTAAAAGGATTAGTGCCATATTTTATATTTTTTTTTTCTCCCTCTTACAGACTTTTACGATCTGAAAAACACATAAAGTGTCGACTCAAAGACATTTGTAGTTTGCAGATTCGATGCCAATTAAAGCGACTGAAGATTAACAGAAACACATTCCACAAAATGACTTTTTTCTGAATTCATTTGAAAATGGGATACTGCCATCAACAAATTAGTAAATTAAGGAGCAGGGTGAAAAATAAGAATATACATGCAAATAGTGTGCCAGAAATATAAATTCATGCAAACACACACTATGTGTGTGTGTGTGTGTGTGTGTGTGTGTGTGTGTATATATATCTATATATATAGATATATAGATATATATATATAGATATATACAGATTTAGATATGTATATTTATACACACACATAATGAAAAAAATAATATTATTTTTAAATTCATTTAAATGTTAAAGAAATACATTACTAAAATATTTGTTATTTCAATTATTTATACGTGGCTATATGCAAATAAACACTAAAAAAAATCATATGGGTGGAGTATTAATAGATGTAGGCTCGAAAGGGAGGAGATAGGGGGGGTATAATCTAGCAGGTAATAAACTTTCTTTGGAGCAATCTGGAGTTACATTGTTTTTTTCCTTGTAATTCCCTTCATTGTGCTAATTCCAGACGGTAGTGCCATTGAGAATGGCTCATTATGGAATTAAAGGAGAAAAGGATGTCTTGACTTCTCTTAGAACAAATTGGATAAAAGGGTTTGAAGCCATAAGAGGTCAGACGGGGGGAAGAGAGAGTACTGTGTAAAAGGAAAAATAAGACCCTTGAAACAAAGCTAATGTTTTAATAATAATCTTAATGTACACCTCTTTATAATATACTTCCCCATTCTCATACCTTCTATCTCCTTTTATATTTTATATATATTTTAGAAAAGGGAGGACAGATGGAATTAAATAATATTTCCAATATTTTGTACATTTAGGAATTTTATTTTTAAATAAATATTTTCAGCATTCAGTGTCCCTGTAGATAAATATCCTAACACAAGAAACTGTTTTAAACACCAGACCTTGTTTTAGATATTTTAGATTTTAAAATTAAAGTTTTTTTTATTTTTTTGTATTATTATAATTTTTTTGTATCTTTATTGAATGGAGTTTTAAAATGATACCTTTCATTCTATGTCAAGCTAGATGCTTGTGAACTTACTCAAACTCCCTGGGGGGAGGTAGATTTTTTTAATTCAGATTTTTAAAAATCCACATAATACAAAAAAAAAAGAATCATTTTTTAAATGAATTCTATATTATCTGTAGATAAGTCAAATTAACCATTAGATTGCTTTTGTGCAGTGAGGAGGGTTATGTTCCTCTTGTTTTGTGTAGCAATTATAAATAATTGATTGGATGTAATAATTTAAAGTCAAGACATCTGTATAACATTGTTGATATTATCGTTGGGCTCATTTGAAGCACATTACACAAAGGAGATATGGATATGTAAATGTGAGATGCCACAGCAAGGATATTGTGTCTAATTAAAAAGCCTTTAATGCCTTAGTATTTTTTTTTTTTTTTTTTGGAGGTTTTTTTTTTTTGTTTGTTGGAGAAGTGGTGGTATTTTAGAACTAGTGCAGTATATGTGACACTTATTTAACACACATTAAATAAATTTAAAAAAATTAAAAATCTATAGAGAGATAGGTAATAGATCTTTACCTGGACTCTGGATTCTACAAGATCCAACCGAAGTGCCAAAGCTTCTCTCATAAAGACATCTGGGTAATGGCTTTCGTTGAAGGCTTTTTCCAACTCCTCAAGTTGCCACCCTGTAAAATTAGTTCGTGTTCTTCTTCTTTTGCACCCAGGACTTTCCTTATCCGGGTCACCAGAGTCTACAAAGCAACAGATCCATATGAGATCAGCATAAATCCAACACACAGAATTCGAATGATTAGTATTTCTGTTTATTCTGAGCTCACACTTATATGACAGTCATTAGAAAAGAGGATAGTTGAGATCCTGCTCTCAAATGTTGTTTCTACCCCAGATCAAAGTCATTTTATGACCACTTCCCACGTTGGGAAAGTGAATTTGGAAAAATAAGAAAGTACCACCCGCAGATAAATGCCTTTAACATCCCTCTATGTAGCTCTTCCCACGGGGTATACGGTGATATCACACAAAACTGGGAACTTGTCACCTGCGACCCCCAGGTACACGAGTCTATTTATTTTTTTATTTTTAAAAAATCCATATTATCCTTTATTTCTAAATTATTAGTATTTATTATTCGAATTATTAGCGTCATTATTATTAACAGCATTCCCAACACCGAAAAGTTTCGAAAATATTCGTTCATTTCGTTGCAGATTCGTTATAAGTACAAGAAAACAAAGGTGACATGAAATCAGATCATTCGTTTCGCGAGTCTAAGACCTAGGACTAGGCTACTCCTGAACATACACCAGTACCTGAGATATTTCCAGCGTTTGCAGGTTGGTTTGTTTGTTTGTCCTGTACTCCTATTTGCCACAACAACAACTTGCAAGTGATGTACACGTGTGTACCATAGCGTGAGCTGTCAGACAGCTCATTAAATATCATGCTGCCCTAGAATACTAGTTTCCCCCCACCCTTGTTTCCAGACTTTACATTGATAATATTTGATCTACCACTAAAGCCTTTTAAAAATATATTAATTCTTTTTTTTAAATATTTGCATTTGTGCATCTTTTTCTAGATTTTACACAGCTATGTCCGACTAATGCCTTTTACTAATAATAATTGTATATATAGGCTATATATATATGTGTGTGTGTGTATATATATATATATATATTTATATCTCTACACACACATATATACCTATACATATATAGATACATATATATCTATAGATATATATATGTATTTGTGTATCTTTTCCTTATTATAGCGTTTCCACAGATTATTTATCCCATTAATTCATATTAAGAATAATAATGTATATCTAATAAATGTGTGTGTGAGTGTGTGTGTGTATATATATATATCTATATATATATTTGTGTAATTTATAAAATATACATATATATATAATGCGAACTTTCAATGCTAGGCTCAAAATCCTTTACATTTCTTTAATTCAGTCTTATCTGGTTGAATTTGTATTTTATTTATTTTTTCAACAAAAACCCACTTGTGTATCTTGTACTGATGTTACATGGGCGTTAAATCCTTTAAATAAAATAAATATAGGTAGAAAATATATATTAAAACGACGTAAAGATGAGGTTTTTATTGCTAAGATCATTGTATAAAACAAAAATGCAAAAAACTCTCCTCTCTCCCGGATGAATTAGGAGCAAGGATTTCCGTTGGTGTGTTGGTGTAGCGATTTTTGGGAGTGGGTAAAATGGGATAAAACGAAAACAAAAGATATATAATATATGAAATAGAGCGTATAGAACATATTGATGTATAAACATATTGGAAAAAAAAAAAAGGTTTAGTAAAAATCCCATTGAGTGTATATTGGAATCATGCTTCGTTGTATTTGCTGCCTGCCCTTACCTGATAGTTTGTATTGTTGATTGTCTCCGTTCAGTCCACATCCAGAGGAGAGTAAGGGGTTCTGGTTAACCGACGCGGTGCAGGATCCATTGAGTAATCCATCTATAGAGAAGGGAACGGCTGCCGACTGCAGCTGGTGGCTGGCTAGTTCATACACATGGTGATGGCCAAGGGGATACGGGAAGCCCACCATCCCACTCATGGACCCTCCAAACTGGGCATGAGGATGGTCAAGGATCCTGCTATCCATCATCTCTCTCCCTGGATAGATCTGCCACAGCTGAGAAGGCTGCTTGCTCTCAGACCCTAGAATGCATGCAGTAGCAATGACCAGCAAGGAGGGGACATACTCATCCCAAGCTATGGAGCTTTACTTTATCAACATCAACCTCACAATAATTAGCCAATGCTTGGGGAATTTGGGACCAATAAGAAACCTTAATCGGTCGTGACGTCAGAAATGTGTTTCTGCAGGAAGCATTTTCCATATCAATTGCTAATTATACCTGACATCCACCCTCAATAAACAATATCAGGGCTGTCACAACAAGACAAGGGGGGGCTGTGATAAAAACTACATCACAACAAAAGAGGGAGGGAGAATTGCTAGTAGGAGAAGGGGGCTGAGTGGAATTTAATGCATCTGATTGATACCCAGCTAAATACAACACATTGACTTGGAAAGGGAGTAGAAGAAGAGGGGAGGGTGGGTGAGGGGGGGGGGGGGGTATACCCTATCCCCTCCCCTCTCTAAACCATTAATAGATTTCACTTTAAAACATTCACAGCCTTGTTGTAGGGATTTTTCACCAGAAATGCTTCTACACTTTGAACTTTTAAAGTGATGTTGCTCCAATTACAGGGAGACATTGAGCAGCAAATAGACTGATCTAATAATAGGGGAATTCATCATTCCTTCTTTCCAAACCTGTCACATCGAATTTAAAACTACAAGCCTCCTCATCTCCCCACAGCTCTACAGAAGAAGATCTTTGTGTGTGTGTGTTCTATCTTTCCTATACAGTATTTAAAAGATTGTTTATCTGACATCAACAAGGAGGCCCTGATTAATGATTTCTGCTGACAGACTCCAGAATTTTTTTTTTATTTTTATTTATATTCATTTTTGGGTCACAGCAGATGTGAATGGTTTAAAAAAAAAAAAAAAAATGACAGAATGCATTGAATTGAATGAAACTTTTTTTTTTTTTTTTTTAGATTTCTCTGATCAATAGGGGGCTGCCAAAAATGTTCTAAAGTTGTTTTCAAATAAATAGGATTTGTTTGTGTAAAGAGGTCTAAGAATATATATATGTATTTTTTTTTTTAATGGAACCAGAAGAAGGAATTAAATATATACTATTTTTTATTCTATTATGATAACACTAAGCAAGCTATAGAAGTGTAAATGTTTCAATTACACTGCAAATAGGATAAGAGGTCTGCCTATCCTTTTAGGCTGAGTATAAAATGTACCCCACTGATTCTTTCATCCAGGGAAATGCCTTTATAACTGGAATCAGATATTCTACCAGATTTCCTGTTATCACAAGATAACCAGAAAACAGATGACCCAGAAGTGGATAGAGAGAAAAAAAAAACATACAGTTGAAATCATATCCACAGATAAATAATATATATTACATCACGTGCCCTCCATATAGTCTTAAAGCTTTAGAATAAACTGTATATCTGCAGTAAAAAAAAAAAAAAAAGGCTGAGAAATGTGTTAGCGAAGCAGTGTGAATTATTTTCTACAGGTTTATTTATATTTTATTTACACACGTGTGCAAATAATAGTTTAGATGTGCATACACATTGGACACCAGATACACAAATGCATGGCAAATATGTATTAGATTTCTTTGACAAAACACACACTGTAGTGTGTATACATCTAGATCATGATTATCTCTTTAAGAACAATATTTATAATAAAAAAAAAAGTCATCTTTACAATAATAAAAAGTCATTGTTTTTTTTTTTTGTATTTTTTTTCCAGTTTTTGTTTTCAAATACTATTCTATTCCATTTTTTTTTTTTTTTTTAATATTATATTATTGTCTTGGAGTGTGAATGTAAACTTGGATTTACCAGCTCTGTATAAGATATCTCTGAGATAAGAAGGGTGTTGGTATTAATTTCTAGGTCAAGGTGCAAGGGCTTCACTTTCTCCTATAATTTAATTTCTTTCCCAATAAATACTCAATGTAAACTCTGTCCTCCTGACCACATTTTGCCTGTGGCAAATAAATGCTTCATTTTCTGTTGGATTCTCAAGAAAGGAATGTAGTTGAAACGTGTTTCTGAATACAGAATGGTAATCAATCCACAGAAAAGAAACAGGCAACTCTCTCTCACTCTCTCTCTCTCTCTCTCTCTCTCTCTCTCTCTCTCTCTCTCTCTCTCTCTCTCTCTCTCTTCTCTTTCTTTCCCTCTCCCTCTCTTTCTCTCTCTTTATCTCTCTCTCCCCCTCTCTGTCTGTCTCTGTCTGTCTCTCTGTCTCTGTCTCTGTCTCTCTCTCTCTCTCTCTTTCCCTCTCCCTCTCTTTCTTTCTTTCTTTCTTTCTCTCTCTCTCTCTCTCTCTCTCTCTCTCTCTCTCTCTCCCTCTCTTTCTCTCTCTCTCTTTCTCTCTCTTTCTTTCTCTCTCTCCCCCTCTCTCCCCCTCTCTCCCCCTCTCTGTCTCTCTCTCTCTCTCTCTCTCTCTCTCTCTCTCTCTCTCTCTCTCTCTCTCTCTCTCTCTCTCTCTATCTCTCTCTCTCTCTCTCTCTCTGTCTCTCTTTCCCTCTCCCTCTCTCTCTCTCTCTCTCTCTCTCTCTCTCTCTCTCATTCTCTCTCTCTCTCTCTCTCTCTCTCTCTCTCTCTCTCTCTCTTACTCTCTCTCACTCTAATTATAAGGAATTAATTCAACTTTATTTATCCTTTTTTTCTGGAGCTGACAGAATGTTAATCTGAGTTGAAATTTCTTTCCTCTTTCATTCTCTGACCCTTCTGCTCTCAGATTGGCATATTGTAATAACCTGAATCTTTCAACAGACGCCCTGATAATTGTTACCTTATTAGCATGCAAATTGTTTAATTAATATTATTATGAAGAAGCATATAATCCGTCCCTCACTTGACCTCGAGTCCACATAGCAACTGCCTTTCTGAATTTTAATGTGTACATTTTTTAAATTGACTCTGTTTGAATGTGGCAAAGGAATAAGATGTCTTAAAGACTGAAGTGCTTCCTTTAAAGACAGAGCAGGCTTTGATGCTGTACAGGGCCCATCATATCTATTTCTATGCTCTTCAATCTAAACATAAATCCCGCAAAGTGGAGGATTTTTGTTATTTTTTTTACCTCTATTATTATTATTTTTTTTAATTTTTTTTTTTTGAACATCAAAATTTAATAATTGCTTTCTTGTGGATTGGATTCTTTAACTGCATCCCCTTGAATTCTGAGTGCAGTTCCAAGCAAACAGATTCAGAACAGCTCAATGAAAAGCAGCCCTTGACACGAAGTCCTAGGAGACAGTATATTTAAATCCCCTTTTTCTGCACCAGAGTGACATTGTCAGATGCTAGCTTTAATTAACTTGATAATCAGACTACAAGACTAGCATTCAGCACTGCAACTTCCATTGCCTTCATCCCTTTTATCCCAGTCTGCTTGTTTTTATCTTTTTTTGGGGGGGGATTCATATTGGCTTTTGTAGCCCTGTCTTTCTGTCTATCTCATTCACTCTCTATAAACTGGTGATTTTATCTTTAAAATTTCATGATCACCTTGCGGGGTGGGGGGGGGGGGGGGGGTGATGCTGTTTTGGTTCTTGGGGAGTAAAGGGGGGGGGACGGACGTGACTTATATTGAGCTATATACAACCTCTAGAGCAAGCTATAGCTATATAATGACACATTACATAAGCAATCACAAGCATCAACTGCTCCAATACTAATATTATTAATCCAAAATGATTTCCAGCTATTACTTGATATGCTTTGGCACTTCAGCTGCTGCTGTGGAGAACAACTCCTATCACGGTAAGCCAGTTAAACGGTATTTTTGAAAGGAAAGGAAAGTAGAGTGTAAGCTCTGGAGACTAGGATTGTGTTATTCACGCCTGGGCTTGTGTTATCTTACTGGAGCACCAGGCCAGTCATCAATTCCCTAACATGAGACCAATTATTAATGTTAAATATACACAATGGAAGATGTCAGGGTGCTAGAGCTAAATAAGAATGGATTCGAATTGTGGAGTTTATATCTTTTATAAGTGGAGACTGTGATTTATGATGAGGTACAGATATATAGGTTTCTTTACTTTAAAGAACTTTAAAACAGCAGTATATAAATATTGGAATAACAGGGCTGCTTACATCACAACACAGTGAGTGTAAATATGGATTTAATGCTGCATTATTTGCCACTACTGAATGCAAAGAAATCCAATTAACGTTGTATGCTTGTGACTACTACAATGATGTTTTTGTTTGTTTGTTTTCTTGCAACACGTGTAGTTCTAGTAGATTTTTAGGAAACCCTTACTTCACTTGCTGCTGCTTCTTTCCAACGCTAGGGTGAAAAGCTCGGATATCCAGAGAACAGGGAAACAAATATAACATGAATTATGGTTTTAAAAGCTGACAATCTAAAAAATATTAGCACTCACCCCTGCCTCTGATCACTGTATTTATCTACTGTCTAATTTACCTGTGGTACTTTATTTTAACATAGAATGTGTCACCGGTCCATCTAGTCTGCCCAATTTTCAGAATACTTTTATTAGTCCCCATTTCCCTATCTTATAGCTAGGAAAGCCTTGTGTCTATCCCACGCATGCTTAAACTCCTTCACTGTGTTTACCTCTACCACTTCTGCTGGGAGGCTATTCCATACATCCACTACCCTCTCAGTAAAGTAATACTTCCTGATATTACTTTTGAATTGTTGCCCCTCTAATTTTAGACTATGTCCTCTAGTTGTGGTAGTTTTTCTTCTTTTAAATACATTCTCCTCCTTTACTGTGTTTTGGCCCTATTAAAACACAAGGGTTATTTATAAAAGTGGTCTAAACATTCTATTGGGTTCTATGGTAACTGCCTCATTTTTAGAACTTTGACCCAGATTTGACTTACCGGATTTGCTCGAATAGAAGACAAGATTTTTTTCAGAGCAAATGCTCTGAAAAAGACCCCTCGTCTTATATTCGAGGTCGTTTTATAATCTGACCTCAAATCGAGGTCAGATTATAAGACTGGGATCCAGGTCCCCCGCAGAGCTGCAGGGGACCTGTATCCCCCTCTCCGGAGGATGTCTGCGCGATACATAAAAGGTAAATAAAAACAAGAAAAGCATTTTTTTAATAAGTTTTTATTAAATATGAAAAAGCAATTTACATGTGAATATAAACAAGTTAAACTTTTTCCTATAGGGTAGTCTTATATTCAGGCTTTTAGTTTTTTTCCTAAAGGAATATCCATAGTTTGGGGGGTCGTCTTATCATCAGGGTCGTCTTATATTCGAGCAAATACGGTAATAAATAAGATCCTTGATGGCTTGTACTTTGGGCACACACACAGTATATTGCAAGATCATTTGACTAACTTTTTTAAAGGGACACTGTCATACTATTCTATAATTCTATTCAATTTTAAACACAGTCTGAATTATTGTATGGATCAGTACACTGGCAGGCTTGGTAGAAAAGTTTAAAAAAAATTATTTTGTATTATTGATTTCAGATATGTCTCTTGTTTTTGTTATGTGAATGTATTTAATAAAATATTTTACTAAACAAGTGTGACTCGGTGCAAAAATTTAGTGAGATATAGTATTTTTGTGCGCCACCCCTGCCCCCCCCCCTAGTGACTTTACAGCACTAGTATCTCACTTTGGGGCTGGGGACAAAGAAGGCAGTTTGTAAGTTAGAATTCTGAGCATAGACTTGCATTGAATCGGAGGGTAATGTACTTATTACATCACAAGGGGGCAGAGTTATGATCCTGTTTGGTCAGGTTAATCTCCCCTCTTTGTGTTGGATGGAAGGTAAACAAAGGTGTACACAGCCACCTAGTCCTGTCTATGATACACAGTAAGAGAGCAGGGGTGTATCTTATCAGCATGCAGGCTTTGGCAACAGTTGTAAAGTGAGACTGGCTGGAAGATATTGGACGATGTTGCATCATGGGAAATATTCATAAAATGGAGCCAGGAGATGAATACTTAATTTTATTTTTCCTTTTATATGCAATTAATCCAATCATGTTTATATCAAAAAACAGTGCCATATGATTTATATATGAGTTTGTTTTAAATGCACAGGTTATCTAGTTACATCTTATGTAAGTGGTAGTGTACCTTTAAATATACGTATCACTTGCATTGTGCTAGGTGCAATTTACTTGACTACCTGCAGTAAACACTAGTTTAACAAGCTGAATCTCTTTGATAACACAGCCAGCAAATAAGCCCACTAGTGTTCTTCTCTGACTCATTGATGGTCGGTTTAATATCTCAGCAGTATGTAAGCCATGAATCAAGATTTGTAAGCCCTTTACAAGTGTGCAAAACCTGACTCTGTATTGCTGTAATACTCTATTACACTATTAGACTGTGTTTAGGATTGAAAAGTGCAAAAAAACATAATCATAGTTCATATACACCCAGTTCAACCACTAAACATAGAAGATTGAACAAAAATATGTAGAAAACATCAGTATTTGTCAAGTTCTTTCTAATGTACGGTGGTCCCTCTCAGCCTCACATAGTGACTCTTTATACTTTTTATAAAGGGCTATTAATGGCCAATCCTGACATGTAAGGTGTAATTTTGTCTCTGTGATGGTTTGTTTGTGATCATTATTGTTCCTCCGATACTCTTCTTATGTACTGAGATTAATAAAGTAAGTAGAACGTGATTAGTCTATTGAAGAAGGAAGTTAAAGTACCATATTTGTTCGATTATAAGACGACCCTGATTATAAGACGACCCCCCAAACTTTGGATATTCATTTAGGAAAAAAACTAAAAGCCTGAATATAAGACTACCCTATAGGAAAAAAGTTAAACTTGTATATATTCACATGTAAATTGCTTTTTTAATAAAAAAATGATATCAAAAAAATGCATTTCTTGTTTTTATTTCTTTTTATGTGCCAATGCTGCCTCTTTCTTTCCCTTGCCCCCAGCTTTGTCTCTCTCCCCCTCCCTTTGACTCCCCCCTCGCCTCTGTCTCTTCCTCCCCCTTGTTTCTCTCTGCCCCCCTCCCTCCCCTTGTTGCTCTGTCCCCCCCTCTCTCTGTCTCTTCCCCCCTCCCTCCCCTTGTTGCTCTGCCCCCCCCCTCCCCCTGTCTCTTCCCCCCTCCCTCCTCAATTTGAGGTCAGATTATAAAACGACCTTTTTTTCTGAAAAAAACCTTGTTTTATAATCGAGCAAATACGGTAATAGGTTTGCTATACTGTAAACTCACACTAACTAGAGATCTACAGTCGAGAGTTAAACATTTATTTTTTACCCCCACTCCCTCACGGATCTCATGACCTACAAAATGGCACTGCTTTACAAAATGTTAAGGATAATCTCTTTGTAATCTCATTAATGATGCTGTGGAGCAACATTGGCTAGCAGTGACCAGGTTCACCCAGTAGAAGAAGATTTCCATGAATGGCCTATGAAAGGAGAGGCCTAATGTGATTATTATATAAGAGCTGTAGGCCTCTGGGGTGTGGTCCCATTTTAGATCTCCCCATAGGAGTTCAGATGGTTCTTCAATAGACTCATCTCAAAGATGGACCACCTATTAATCAAGAGGCCCACTCTTTGCTTCAGTGAATGGTTCAGGTAATCTAAGAATGCATTGGAGAACAGTTTCCTCTAATTACCGGAGGAAAATTATTGTTAAAGGTAAACGGTGGGCAAAAGTTTGGTTATGTTTAACTGAAAGATTGCATCAAGTGTAAGCATTCTGCACAGGAATGTTTAATGAAAGAAAATAAATAGAGCACCTTGCTGGGCCCTCTTTGTTTGTATTGCTCTATCGGGGGGCAGATAGGTTGGGAAAGATCTCCCTTTATCTTACCCAAGATTCTAAACAAAATGTCAGATTCTAAACAAAATGTCAGCCTCCTGATAGAGCTGTACAGGTACAGATGGTTCAATAAGGTACTTACAGTTGGCCTTTGAGGGCCATGCTTCATACACTATTTCCAACCCTCCTACTATGTCACCATGACCATAATGTGGCTGTAATGCTGGACGGAGTGTCTGTCATGGAACCCCTTAAAGCGACAGGCCCGGGGTACATTGCACTGCCATCACGGAACCCCTTAAAGGGACAGGCTCAGGTGCATTGCACCTGCCATCATGGAACCCCTTAAAGGGACAGGCCCGGGTGCATTGCAAATGCCGTCATGGAACCCCTTAAAGGGACAGGCTTGGGTGCAGTGCACCTGCCGTCATGGAACTCTTTAAAGGGACAGGCCCGGGGTACATTGCACTGCCATCACGGAACCCCTTAAAGGGAAAGGCTCAGGTGCATTGCACCTGCCATCATGGAACCCCTTAAAGGGACAGGCCCGGGTGCATTGCAAATGCCGTCATGGAACCCCTTAAAGGGACAGGCTTGGGTGCAGTGCACCTGCCGTCATGGAACCCTTTAAAGGGACAGGCTCAGGTGCATTGCACCTGCCACTGATCACTGTATTTATCACCAGAGTGGACCTCTGGATTAACAGGGGGTCCGTGTTTGAGATAGGTCTATTGATCTGCCTATATTAAAGAACCATCTGAATTCCTGTGGGGAGTTCTAAAATGAGATGGTGTTAGGGGTCCCGTAGGACCAAAGGTGAATACCTCAGAGGCCTACAACTATCATTTAATTGCCACGCTAGATGCAACATTGACAAAGGGCCCACGGTTCCTAAAAACTAAAAACGATCATTGGTTATAAACAAACTGTCATAAGAGGTCGATGGATGATTCATGTAAGCTTCAATTCATGTGATGGTTCCATAGGGCTAGGGTGTCCAACCTCCAGCCCATCTGACAGCAAGGTGTGGTTTGGTCCATCTCATTTATCTACCCGTGTTCTCATTAGCCCTATAAATGTGTAGTTTTCAATTAACAAAGTTGCTTTAAACTGTTTCTAGATGGCCTTTTGAATTACAACCTTTTTTTCCACCTTTATTGGAAAAAAAACAAACAAACAATACAGCCCATTACACATACGAATTTCAGAACATGTGGTCCACATCGGAAAATACTCGGACGCCCCATGGATAAGTGCATCTCTGTACAAATGCTAAATTCGGCTTAAAGAGACAGTACAACGTCAACGTACTTGCAGTTTATCATTTAGAGTAGTTCAAATACACATGTAACCACTATGCAATTTGCCTATTTTTACTTGTATATTTTCAGTAATTCATAATTTTACAACATAAGGGGGCTGCCATTAGTTTTTTCTTGTCTGTGCATTCTATGGTCAATGACCCGCCTTTGCACCCTTGCTGTGTTCTGATTGGCTTCTTAGTATTCTGAAACAGTTGGAATGTCACATTGATGTGACTTCTGTGGCAGGGAAATACATGGGGTAATTAACAAACTTTTCTAATAGTTTATGCTTTTTCTGCATCAGTAAAAGAAAAATACAGTGGCAAGTCACATAACCTTTACATCCATATATTATGTGTATAAGGCATTCTTATTGAAACATTACTGATCACTTAAGGTAAGACGACATCCCATTTAATGTAGTTTGCTTGTGAAAAATGGCATTACACATGACTGCATTAGAATCAATACAACACTGGTTAAACCTAATCTCCTTACACAAAAAGCATCCATCATACCAGTGCTTCTCTACAAACTGTGAGAAGCAAATGC